>CM031235.1:950490922-950535922 GCA_018340775.1 Taxus wallichiana var. yunnanensis
GCTTGGAGTTTATTAGAAATTAAATGCTGCTAAAAAGAAATAACATTAACAAATATAGGAAATAATCTAGACAATTAAGGGTTTTTGATAATGGATATCGGGTAATGAACGGTACGGAACGAATGGTAATGACGATACGACACGGCAAATTTTTAAAATCTTGGGTAATGCGACGTATACGCTTTTGGAGTTTTTTATATATATATATACATATACATGTATATAAATATATAAATATGTATACAAATTATAAATTTAAAGAAGCATTTCAGATACTTATTGAAATTTATTATTTCTCTATCACAAGATTATTTATCTTAGTGACTGTGATAAGATTCAAGGAGTTTTGATTGTTCATGGTGACCTTCCTTGATCCACTCAAAGACGATAGTATTGTCTCATATATTTCAAACATCATAACTACAGAAAATATGGATCCAAGTCGGCAGTGGGACGATTAGGTCTGAGTACTGAGAATACTCACGAAGTTTTGGAAAGCTATCCAAGATTTTTAATTACTAATCTTCTACAGTGATCAAAGCTCATGATTCTTTCGAGAAGATCAGCAAGAAGTTGCTTGGTACAAAAAGGTGCAAAAATGGATTTTATGAAAATAAGAAAAATATTGCCATCAATGCGTAGAGCTCGAGAAAATATACACTTTTAGAGAAAACGACACTTGAAACGGAGTCACAGAATGAAAGTTATGGCACATGCAAGTTTTTATCAAGTACATCTTTCCTAGACTCCTTTCCAAAAATGGCAATTTTTTTCTTCTACTTTGTGATTTTTTCACCAAAAATCCAAAAAAGGAAAGAATTGCCAAAAAAGGAAACAATTTTTAGCAGTTTTTTTGATGGGTACGCTGAAACGTACCCTACAGGGACTAGTGGTACGGTCTCGGCACGGCAAACCATACCTCTGTCGCCTCGTGGGTACGCTTTCCAAGCTGCATTTTCCACCAGAGCTGCACTCCCCGCACTCAGCACTGCACGCTTCAGTGTCGGGTACGGGGTTTTTGTGCATTTCTGCATGCCTAGGAAATAATATTTCACCTTCCATCTGAAAATGGCCAATCGAAACCCTCCAAATATAGGGCTGCAAGTCGCCTAGCTGGGAAAAAGGGGTTGGAAATTGATGAAGATGCCTTCAACGTGTTGCCACGCTCCATTCCAAATGACTACCGTGAACTCCGATCTCAAGCCCTTTGATTATTTTTTCCAAATGCCCCAAAATCCTCAAACCTTTCCTTTGAACTCCTCGATAATATCTCGTAACATAGCCCCGTGAGCTGCCCCAAAAATGACAGCTTAGGTAGATCTCTCACCATATCAAGAATTCTCGCTAGCTAGGGACGAGTCTCTCTACCATCAAGGCTAGGGTCCCCAGGGATTTTACTCCACAAGCCGTAGATGTGCAAACAACAATGATGTGAAGGGTCAATAAAATGTATGGCAAAAAGTTCCCTTTCCTTTCTATCCTAGCTCCTTATATACGCCTCCCAAGGCAAAAAGCCCCAATAGACCCTAGACGCATTTCTTTTCCATGGAGGGGGCTAATAAAATAAAAGTAACCAAAGTTACTTCTTCCCGATTGTCGTCATGGTCCAAAGTGACCCCCAAATGCAAAACTTGCATATTAGTACCATGCCCTTCCTTCCCAATAGCTCCTGGCCCACAACCCTCTGGTATGACCACGGCTTGACTCGACTTCGATCCTTAGGCCTTGGCATAGGAAAGGGCACATTACATAGCTCCGAGCTTTTGCAGACAAAATCGAAGGACGTAAAACCCTCTCGGATTATTCCTCTTGTGGATGGAAACCTCCGGAAGAGCAAGAGAAGAGTTCCCATTCAGGGATCTTCATTGTAATCACATGTTTTTATCATTTCAGCAGTTCAAAGAGAAATAAATTGCAGCAGTGGGCATTCAAACTTCTTCTAGAGTGGGGCGACTTATTATACAAGCTTGTTTTATTCAAGATCTCGAGGTATTCTTCATGCTAGATAAATATTGTACCTTTTCAAAGATCAATTATATATCAAATCGATTTGGGTTTGAATCATTTACGACCTCGGGTTCGACAATATTTTGTTAGCAAAGTATGTCCAGATTTATAATTGTTTGCCGTAAATATTTAACATCATAAATCATTATTCAATACACGGCTGAATTGTTTATGAAGAAATCTGTCTGTTAAAACCCTAGACGCCTTTTTTATATTCACCCGGTTTCGGGGTTTGTTTTATTTAATTTATCTATGCAGTTTGAGTATGGTGTTCTATTGTTCCTTTTGACATTATCAGTTCAGATTCGAGCTTGAGCAATATATTAAAAAAATAAAAATAAATTCAGGCAAAAGGGGTTTGGGATCTTGCAAAAGAATGGCGTTTTTCCAAGTTCTTGAAAATCAAATCTTTTTCGGGCATGAATGCATGAAAATACATTATTGGGAAGATACCATTGAGTTCTAAATCTTGCAAGAATACTTCATAAACCAAAAGCCTATATTGAGAGGACTAGGCCTAATACAAGTGAACTAGTCCTAATAGACAAGGTAGAAAGAATTAAAGGTGATTGTGGCTAACCTAGTTTGGATTACTTGTAATATTGTTTAGCTCTACATCAGGTGGTATCAGAGCAGGTTTGATACTTGGAAGAGATAACAAGGAAGGTGAAAATCTTGAGAATAAAGGAGAATTGCTTGTTATTGGTTAGTTGCAACTTGTATCAAGTAAGATAAAATGCCACCAAGAAGAGTGCCTAGAGGAGGTGGAAGAGTAGGTGTTCAAATAGGGGATGCAATCCTAGAGGAAATCAAAAATATGAGGACAAGTTTTGATGCTAGACTCACAACAGTAGAGGCAAATCAACGAAGAGGAATAATTATAGGTGATGTAAGTGATAGAGAAGAAGCACAAACTGCTCCAACACAAGAAGAGCTGAAGAATAGGAAGAGGGACGAATAGACAGGTTGATTAAAGTGATAATGGGACAAGGATCCAAACCAAAGTTGGAGATTCCTACATATGCAAGTAGCCTTGATGGAGAAGAGCTTATTGATTGGATAACTGCTTTGGATAAGTATTTTGAATATGAAAGTGTTCCTAAGGAGCATAAAGTAAAATTTACTTGTACAAGACTGAAAGGGCATGCAACACTTTGGTGGGAATTTATACAAGATGAAAGGATCAAACAAGGGAAAAGAGGATTAAAGCATGGGACAGAATGGTAGCAAAGCTTAAGGCCAAGTTTCTACCTAGTGACTATCAAATTAATTTGTACAGGAAGTTACAAAATCTGAAACAAATAGAGATGAGTGTTAAAGAGTACATAGAAGAATTTTATAGATTGACAATCAGGTCAGGTCATGTGGAAGAAGATATGGAAAAGATAGCTAGGTATCTCAATGGGCTAAGATACAACATTCAGGATAAACTCAGCCTAGTAAGTCCGAGAACCATAGAAGAATGCTATCAGTCAGCTTTAAAGGCAGAAGACAAGTTAAATAGGAGGCACATGCAGCATACTAGAGAGTTCAGAGGTAGAGGATAGCAACAACAAGGTCAAGAAGAAGCAACAAGCAACTCTCAAGTGCAAAGTACTTCAAGAGGTGACTATTCAAGAGGAGGTTATCCTTATAGAGGAAGAGGTAACTTTGGAAGAGGAAGATGAGAGTTTTAAGGTAGTTGTTTCAAAGGCAATAAGTTTGCTGGTCATAGATCGTATGAGTGTCCAGAGAACCCACAAGTAAATGGTAGTAGGGTGAATGAAACAAAAATCAAAAATCAGATTGTACAGGCTGATGAAGAAGAGAGAGTGGGATCACCATCACACATTGAAGAACCTGAAACAAGAGAGGCATTGATGATGAGAAGAGTGCTGCTGAAATCAAGCAAGGAAGTTGAAGAACCAGCCCAAAGAAGAACCTTATTCAAGACAATGTGCAAATCCAAAGGTAAGTGTTGCAAACTCATCATTGATAATGGGAGTACTGATAATTTAGTGTCTACTGAAATGGTGGAAAAATTGATACATCCCAACCTTATAGAGTGTATTGGGTTCAAAGGAATCATAAAGTATTTGTAAGTGAGCAATGTTTAGTAAATTTTCAGATTGCTAGTTATAAGGATAAGACTCTCTGTGATGTGACGCCGATGGATGCTTGTCATGTCTTACTTGGAAGACCTTGGCAGTTTGATAGGAGGGCTATTGATGATGGTAGAGAAAATACCTATACACTAAAGAAAGATGGTGTTAAGCATACATTAAACCCTCTAAAGGACAACAATGCTTGGAATGAAGGCTATTCAAGGGTCATGATGATGAGTGCAAAAGAATATTTGCAGCAGAAGGATAGAGATGGTCTTGAATCATCAAGAGTAACAGCTGAAAAGCAGTCTAATGCGATCAGGGACAAGGTAAATACAGTCGAGAAGATGTGGCAATGGTTGAGTGGTGAAGATGAATTTTAGAGAAACCTTCAAAAGAAAGGAAACAAAGAAGTTGAGGATGATGAATTTGCATACCACACAACAAAGAGAGAGATGAAAGTTAGAGCTCTTAGGAGCACAAGAACCAAGAAATAACGAGCAAGATTCTGAGCATGAGAACACCATTAAGCAATTTGTTGCTAAGCAAGAAGAGTGACAATCATAAAGGGTGGACTGAGACAGTTGAGAAATATGAAGAATACAAGATATTAGAAGACAAGAAGGAGAACCATGCAAGCATGGTTAAAGGTGACAGAGATGAAGTGAAGGAGGTCACCAACAGGGCTGCAATAGCTCTAAATTTTCCATCTAATGTTTCTTCTAGTGGTGATGTGCAGGTAACTCAATTGAGATGTTGAAACAAGTGAAGACAAGAGACTTTCCTAAGCAAAAGTTTCCATTCTCAGACCTTAAGGTCACGATACCTCAAGAAGGACAAAAACAGAGTAAACAAGAAGATCTAACTATCATGATCAGTCAACAATCATCTTACACAGAGCTGAAGCAGGGGTATATTCCAAAGCAAGAGGTGGAGAAGTTAGCAACCAGTCTTAAGACAACCATCCTACACAAGAACAAGTTCATCCAAAAGGCAAGCATGGTTGTACAAGATATGGTGCAGCTGATGAAGACTTTATATGCATGGTATGCAGTCATGGACAAGTATATGGAGGTTAACTTCAATTGAAAACCAGAAAGAAGAAACCAAATTTTTGGCAACACATCATGAGCAGAAGGTCATGGGTTAAGTTTCTTGTTCCTAGGGAGAATGATGCAGGAGCATCACCTAGGAAAGTCTTGTTAACCAAATTTTGCTTTAGAACATGTTAGCAGGGTCTAGATGGGCTTGGGGAAGTGTTTAGAGGTTATAGGACTCCATCAAATTCACATTTTGGCTTGAAAGGTGTTTTCCCACCTAAATCCAAATTTGAATTTCCTGGTTAGGAAGATGGGCATTTTGAGTAATTTTGGCTTGAACCAATAGTCTAGGATGTTTGTCTAGGGTGTTAAGATCATGTTTAAGTGTCTTGAACATCTCTTGAGGGTGGACATGAGTAAGATTGTAATATTTCATCAAAAATCATGTTTACTCCTTGGTGCATTTTGGGCCTTCTTGAGCCAAGAGGTGCTCTCCATGTAAGAAATATAAAACCTAATGTAAAGAATCAATGGGAGGTAGTTAGGGATGGGTTTTCATGATAACAAACTTGAAAACTAAGTGAGGTTGTTGTTGTTGTTGTTGTTGAAAAGAAAGAAAGGAAGAAACTCTGTTTCTAGAGGACTGCGTGTAACAGGACAGGCAAGGAGACTAATTTTGAATAAGAAATCCCAAGTTGTTTTGTTTTGCTTAGGAATCTCCAAGCTTGCATTGGTTATACAGTGTTTCTAGAGGATAACGTTACATGATTTGAATTTTAAAGAATGTTGCCAAAACATCTAAAGACATTGACAGGCCTTTAGAAAGAGAGAAATCCGTGTCTTTCATGAAGGTAATTACTATTTCTCTGAACTTTTCATAAGTTTCGCTTTTGTTCAAACTACTCAGGAGTGTGTTAGGGGTCTGTACAGACCTGTAGGGGTGATTCAAGGTTTGAAGGTTCATATAATTGTTAAAAATTGATTTTTACCCTTACCGGGTTTGAGGAAAGCCCTAGGTAGGGTTTAGTGAAAACAATCTTGGTTGGAGGTCCTAACCTTAAAGTCTTGGAACTCAATTCACAAGATAAGTTCTCTTTAATGCCCCTTTACAGATTTTGAAGGTTTTAGAAGGATTCAAGGTGCCTGTAAGCTACAGTTGTTAACAGTCTGATTTCTAGAAGCAAGAGACCTAATAGGAGGCCTAATTGGCAAAACCAATTTAGCGAGTTCAGGGGTTAGATTGGGAGTTAGGTTCTAAAATTTTGCATGAAGCTTAAGTGCCATAAAGAGTATCCAAAAGTGTTTCTAGTTTGCTAAGAGTCACTGTGGTTTGTCCCAGACAATAAGCTTTGGGTGGAATTAGGGCTATTAGGAAGAAGGCTTAGGCCAGAAGGAAAAGAATGGTATTTTTCCAAGTTCTTGAAAACCAAATCTTTTTAGGGGCATGAATGCATGAAAATACATTATTGGGAGGATACTATCGAGTTCCAAATCTTGCAAGAATACTTCATAAACCAAAAGCCTATATTGAGAGTACTAGACCTAATACAAGTGAACCAGTCCTAATAGACAAGGTAGAAGAAATTAAAGGTGATTATGGCTAACCTACTTTGGATTACTTGTAATATTGTTTAGCTCTACATCAGCTTCTAGAGCTTTCTCAAATGCCCAATTTCTCATCATGTCAAGCGGATGAAGGGCCATTCTCTTGATGGTCTTTAAAGTCGACGACACCTTTTTTCGAAAATCAGGCTGACACATAAAATTGAAAAAAACTACCTGTGTCAGAAAAAAACCGTCCCAACTATCATCTTTCAATCAATGTGATGTTGTTGTCTCCTCAGTTACAATCTCAACCCACTATCCCAACTCTAAAATATCCAATCTGAAAAAAGTAGTTTCCAGACACCACAAACTGAGACAATCAAAAACTCTAAAATGCTAAGATATTTCCAGGTATATGTAACATTTGGAATATCCACAACAAATGTGTACAAAACATCTGATTATCAACTATATGCGCAAGCTTTGAATGTCCCAACTTGAAATCTGAATCCTCATGTTCCCCTGTCAGATGAGAGTGGAACAACATGCTATATAGATCCCTAGTGTGATGTGCAATACCAAAATCTGCACTTCGCAACCTTGAAATCTGATGTATCAGTTGGTCTGAACATCACTCACTCAAATTCTGGATATCCAAAAACTTTGGACCTGACACATGTTCCATCCTCAATGCTGCAATGTCCAATATAGTTAGTCTCTAGATAAAATATCTGGGACAACTGCTCACAAATCTGTAATCACTCAACCACAATGGGCAATTTTCCAAGATATGTCCACGTACATCGCTTGGAATATCTATGACTCCATACAAAATCAACTTGTAATATATCTGCAAGCAGTGTATCAAATCCACAAAAGTCAATATACATGTCGATCATAAGTATTGAATCTCAACATCAAACATCGAGTTGTAATGATATTCATCAAATCTTGAGCAACAAGATACACATATAGGTGCATTAATCCTCCACAAATAGGTAATATAGAGAAATACCTCTGAATTGTCCACAACCGCAGGATACATGACATCAAGTTACTCAACAATCAACAATTCGAACATGCCAGATGAGAGTAGAAAACTGCTATATATAACCCTCCGAAAGGGAAGTAATAATGAATCAACATATCATGGGATTTTGGAACCTATATAGAAAGATACACAGCTCATTAACATCCTTTTGGGTTTTCATTATGAGTCTCCATTGAGTCACCCTTTCGCTTATCAACTAAATGGGAAAAATCTGTAAACCACCTGTTTGGTTTTTTCAATTTACAGCTCAAGTGCACAAATGTGGGCCTCCTTATCTGCCCTACTAAAACAACAAGAAGAGGGGAAATTCCAATCTTTGTAGCCTCAAATGCACAAAAGCATCACATAAAGAAATACATCATAGTAATAGAAACCAACACTGGTAGGACCATGATCATCATGGGCTACACATCCAATATCCTCAATAGAAAAGCAACATCGCTCATTAGAAAGCTACAGGAGTCTAGTTTCCGGAACATTTGAATTTTTTGAAAAATAGTCTCATTTATGATAGAAATGGTGATAGGTCGTCTGATTATCTTTTTTGGCAAAAATAGTTTTGAAATTTTGCACAAATGAAAATTTCACTTTTTGGAGTGGAGAGGGCTTGAAATTGAAACCTATGGACAGTTAACAAGAATCTTCCACCAAAACACATGTCAAATCTCCTATTTCGCAAACTTTGGTTTGAAATAGGCTTATACCAGTTTATTATGGTTTTTCATACTTGTTGGGTTTTGATCATGTGATCTCTTGAAGTGTAAAGTCTTACAAAACGCATTTCTCCAACTACCATGAGCATCTATTTGAGTTTTAAAATAGATGTATATCTGTTTTTAAAAATAGCCAAACTTAAAAATAAAATGAAGAGCTTTAATTATTTAACTGACAGTTGAAGCAAATAAGCAGCGCTCAGAAAAATATTCAACGTGATTTCTTGTAATTATAAAATGCCCTCCTTCAGCGTATGTAACACCTCATAGCTTGCTTTGAATTCATGCACCAACACCAATGTAATGTCCCCTTTTCAAAATTAATTGATTATGGATACCCAAAGCCTATTTTTTTCATTTCCCGTAGGCTAAGGGCAATTAAAGAGGGAAATAAATTTTTTTAAGTGATCCAAGGGTACTTTTATATTTTAATTGGAAAAAATGACACTTAAATTATATTTTAATAAGTAAGACCAAAAAGCAGAAGTGGAATAAAATAATAATAAAATAATGAACTTCTATTATGGGGTGCCAAAGATAGAATAATAATAAAATAATGAACTTCTATTATGGGGCGCCAAAGATAGAGGTGTTGCATGAGCAGCTTTTATTTTAGGATGGGGCGCCAACATTGGAGATGCAATAAAATAATTTTTAATTGTTTATTGAGCATGCATGAAACTCTAAAGGTGGTGCCGCCTTTAGAGAGAAGACATTATTTTAGGATGGGGCGCCAACATCAAACCTAGGTTTAACAACTTAGTTCATGAACCATAACTAAGGGGTTTAAGTTCTCGCAAGCAAACCTAGGCAAACCGGTGAGGCTCCCGTGTCGATTTGCTTAAGAAAGGAAAAACTTAGTTCATGAACCATAAAGAAGAAGGAAGTAAAGGAATTACAAGAAGAGAAGAAAGAAGGAAGATGTGCATCCCAATTAGTAGATCATGCAGAGCTAATCGCATGCACATAGAAGAAACTCAAATAGATTTGAACACACAGAATTATAAAGCAAAGGCAGCTCTAGATCTAGATCTAAAATAACACAAAGTCTATTAAGAGATCTAAGATTTAGAAGCAAGAAACAAAATACACCGTGACACAAAGTTCTCCTAAACCCGCTTCTTTGTATTCCTCTCGCAACAATCGTGGCTCTCGTGGGTTCAAAGACAAAGTCTAGAACACAAGATTGCTTCTTACAAATTCTGATCGATGATTAACCCGAAGGTTCTTCTCCTACTTATAGAATGTAGGAGGGAAAGTACAAATAGAAGACTCAAACCGAACTAAAGTATGAACAACAAGTAAAGATGACATTCGCAATCATCCTCAACTAACTTCTTCTTAAGTGACACATGTATCACTTAACTAATGTAAAGGTTCCTCATGACTTCGAGTAATGGTCAAAAACCAATAACTTAGAAGTTTACAATTCCATCCGGAACATAGAAAATAAGAAGAAAGAAATAAGAAGTCATGCCACCAGTAACATCTACATCTTCTTCTTGTTCTCGATATCCGATATACTTGTTTAACATATAGTTCAAAGATCTTTCCATCTCTGCTTTAGCTATCGCTTCCTTTTCTCGTCCCGACCGCAGCAATCCTTCATTCAACACTTTGCCGCATGCTTCCACTTCTTCCAAACTTGGCCCAAATCTCGCAATGTCTCCGCTCGCAAAGGTCACCAAATTTACCGATAGAGTTCATCGTGAAAGGCTTCTGGTGGCTTTATCAATCCTCTTTTCGCACCATCGAAGAGAACCCTCCAGTGAGAATCATGCACCTCGTTAGAAACAATCCGCACGTATGAAGTAATACCTCCATCCACTCTTTCCTCGCTGAAAGAAATAACACTATCCGGCAAATCTGATGTTCTCGCTTCTCAAGTGCTCGCATCCTCTTCAAGAAAACTCGCAGATCTCCAAACGGAAAGATACCGCAAATTCTAAATGCTTCCCCTTCTCGACCGATCCATCCGCACAATTTGCTCGCAACCAATACATCTCCCAGAAATTGTTGATCTCGCCAAAACACTCAAAGTTACTCTCTCAGCAATCGTATTTATTCCTTTTATGCTTTCTATCGCCTTGCTTTAGTTGATTTTCTCGCATCGCTCATAACCTTTAAAGCGGGTCGGCACTTCTCCAAGTCAGCACGTGTTTCGACGAATAATCGATCCTTCCATTCATCAATAGCCTTTACTGATTGCTTCGATCTTCCATTTCCCGCATAAGATGATCACTCACCGCTACCGAAATGGGCCGAACGGAAGATTTAGCAACCTTGGCTATGATCTCACATAATTGAGATATTTGCTTCGTAGCTCTTCTTTCTCCGCTTTTCATCATGCTGCCTAAGGAACAAAGCATCCAAAGAATGTCTCGCGTGTCCTCGCTTCAATCCTTCAAAGGGTAGCTTGACCGAGTGGTATTTTGGTCACCGCTACATCTTCTCGCCGTGAGTTCCTCTTCTACCTTTCCTTCCGCCGGATCGATATCTCAAAGAAACTTCTCTCCCGAATCCTCGATGATCAACCTAGAAGTTGCTTTAGCAACTTTAGGCCTTCTGCCTCTTCTCGCCGATCCTCAAGTAGCCGCAAGTCATGTTCCTCTAAGTTCATCTCTATTCTTGCTTCCTAACCAACCGCAAAGCTAACCATTCCGAGAAATTACTTCTGAGAATGAGAAGTCATTGAGTGCGCTACTATTTCCCGCCCGCATCCTCTCCATCGTAAAGTGCCACAAGATTGCGGGCTGCCATCCTCTCAAACATCCAAGGACAAAGCTCTTTCGAACTCCGTCATCTCGCAGCCTTCAACATCTCCTCCGAACGGGTGCCGAACGGTGGTCATGCGAGAGAAGATGAACGCTGCTGGTTTCAATGAAGGCATGGAAACATCCCGCCGCCGTGGTGCAATAGTGGTGATCCACTAGGTAATCGGAGAAGTCGAGTCAAAGCTATGGTCGTAAGTGGTCTCCTCTTCTCTTGAGATTTTCTCGCGATTTCAACTTCTCGACCTTCGCTGCTTCTCTCCTTCATGCTTTCGCTGAGGGAATCTCCTCGCGCCGGTTGCCCGTGATTTGATTCATCAATACTTCATCAAGGCAAGATCCCTTCGCAAGCAACCACTCAAGTACTCACCAACACAAATTCCCGGATCTTTCTTCTATCAGGCCGCAACTGCCATCGCTATCCTCAGTAGAGAGCTTTATCTCCTCCCATTTGATGGTAAGTGTCCAAGCACCACGTTCCCATCATCTTTAAGATCCGCAGTATCCGCGCTAGTCCAAAGTCAAATACTTGCTTGCCGACACCGCTGAAATCTTTCTTTCTCGACTCTCGCACTCACTTCGCACTTCATCCGTAAATCTTCTAACGAAGGCACATGTGCGTACTCCGAGATTGTCTTCCCGCTATTCCAAATGGATCAAAATTAAGCCGCAGGAAGAACTCTCGCTCATACTCTGACAACATTTGTGCTTCCATTCTTCGAGCTCGTGAATGCCGATGCAACCGTAATATCCCACAAAGAGTGGGAAGTAGCCCGTAGACTTGTGCCGCTTCGATCAAGGTCGTGTAACTCCACAAGTCACCCGCTTAGCTCCATGGCAATCAATCTGCCACCGGGTACTCGCATCTTTGCTGTTCACCCGAAAAGCTCGTAACCCCGAGGTATGTGAAATCGCAAACCGGATGAATATATCGCCAATCTGACACTGCTTCCCATGCTTCCTCGCTACTCGTGAGTCTTCAAGTCTTTGTCTAACTCCGCAGATGAAATCGTAGAAGAAACCATCGCTGATCACTTCAAGTCCTTCTCGCACGCAGTGCAGAGTCGTGGGTAAGACTCAAAAATGGGATCCTCGAAAGAATACCACATCTATCTAGCTTCGAAAAGACACCCGTGAAGTCGCAGCAAGATATACCAAGTATGAAGTCATCTTCAAGTCAAGGTACGCTTTACGCCCGCAGCTTGCTCACCGATGTCAGCCGCTAATAATTTCTCGACTAATCGATTATAGAATCAACCTTGTTGATTTCAATGGTCCTCGATGAAAGCATACATCCATGTCCGGAAAGTGTAGGCATTCGCTTCACCATTCAACCCGCATAGCAATTTGACAATATCATCCGCCTCCCGCACCAAATCGATCGTGGAAGAGTTCTCGAACCTCGGAAGGGGATCTAGGCTTCTTCATGAACCGCTATTCATGATGCTCACACAATCACCTCTATGCTTTTCCCACCTACCGCAAGATCCCGAATGCTAATAGAAGTCACCACCTTTCGTGACCGAATCTTCAAACAATAATCGAAGAATTCTCGCATCCAAACGAATTATTGTCTTTCCCGCAACATCACGCACCGATCTAGATGAAGGATGATAGATCTAGCACACTCCATCACAAACTCGCAATTGGGCCGTACATGGGAAAGCCGCAGCTCAATAATTCCGCTACTTTTGACCGCACGCATGAGTGAAGTCTTTCCACTGGATCTATCAATCAAATCGAAAGAGGTTCTGGGCCTAGATCCGTGTCTCCTATGTCCGAAAGTTTAGTAAGCAATGCATGAATCCATCGTGCTTCTTTTTCATCTCCTTTTGCCATAGCTTTATCAATCTTTGTCCTCAATAATTCTTTTTCTTCTAATTTGGCCTCGCTTTCTTCAATACCGTGCAGATCTGACAATTCTTCGATTCGAGGATATTTGCAATGTATCGACATCGATAAATACTCCTTTTCTTTATAAAGCACCCGTAATGAGTTCCCGCAATTTATTCAGACAAAAATGGCCACCGAGCATGAATAGTGAATTTAAATTATAAAAATCTGCACTTTTCAAGCCTCGCTGCCCCAAAAATGGTGTTTAATTTGCACATAAAGAGATCATGAATCCTTTCAATCAACACTGAGCTCCTTTAACACCCGTGAAAACAATCATGCAGATTTAAAGATGAACCTTTCCAAAGCATGCGCCAAATCTGAAGCTTTTAGCCTTTGTTAGCACTTTGTCTCAGCAAAATCCTTCCTCTAATGGGGGCGCACTTTTTCTCCTCGCTGCAATTCTTTACCCGTGTGTTGAATAATAAATCCATATGGCTGCCCATGCTTATATAACCTTCATAATTCTATAATTAATAATTGCCCTAACAATTAAAGGCAATTAATTAATTAAAATCATGCTTTTCTCTTTTAAAATTGCATGTTTAAGGACAGCCATCCAATAAATTAAATTAATCCAATTTAATCCTTCACACAAAGACTTAACTTTAGCCTCACAAAGGTGCTTTGACCATACCACATCGAAAATAGAAATTAATTTAATGATTTAATGCATTTAAAATCATTAAATAACTCCTAAATGGGGCGCACTTTTTCCAAGGAGAGGGGCAGCCACTAAATAAATTAAATTTAATTAATTTAATTGCTTTCTTTTAATCCTCCTTTGACTTTTCAACCTCCTCAAGCTTGGGCGCACTTTTTCCAAGGATAGAATTTATTAAAAATAATCAATTTAATTATTTTTATCCATCACCAAAGGGGGCGCACTTTTTTGCACATGTAATTCTATTTTTAAGAATTTTCACCATAATGGGATTCTTTACCCTGCAAGGTAGGCACTACAATCCCATGATCCACTTAAGTGATTTGACTTTTGCAATGGGATTCTTTACCCTGCAAGGTAGGCACTAAAATCCCATGATTTCACTTAAGTCACTTTCCTTTTATTATATCATGGGAATTTTCACCCTGCAAGGTAGGCAATAAATTCCCACCTGCCTACAGCCTCTATTTTTCCCACTGCAGCTTAAGTGACTTTTATAACACGGAAAAGTACTCGCCAGCAAAGTGTATACAATTCCCATCCTACCGCGGCTTATTTTTCCCATCGCAGCCTAAATCCTTTGTTTTCCAAAATGCGCCTATCCCACAGGGCTTTCCCGTGCACGACTTCGCTTTTTCCCAAAGATCCGCACTGATGATGACTTCCTCCGGCAAAATGTGCGTGTATGTTTTCCACCGCCTGTGCCAAAATCGGGCTTACCTTGCCAAGGAGTTGCTCCCAGAGAAATTTTACGTAAAACAGAATCTGACACCACAAAAACACGAAAATTGCCAAAAGTTACAAATAAAGCCCAAAACTTAAAATAAGTTAAAATCCTTCTCGTATATAGGAATAATAACATATTCGCTCATAATAGAGTTAAACAGAGCGCAAATAATTTCATACGGGCTCAAAATAATTAAATACAAATTTCCCGCAGATAAATCCCGACGACATAATAAAACAATTTTGGGCATCCGGGTATTTGGCTAAAAGGGCTAATATGGCTCTTCAGGATTATCTTGACGCAACAGAACTTTCGTGCAATAAAAACAACAAATGACCCACTATTTTAAAAGTACGAAATTTTTTCAAATTGGGTAGTCACAGATTTCGGGTGAAATCTGAGTGACACCAGTTGGCTCCGTCTGTGGACATCTTTTTCTCTGGTCCGAATGACAAAGGGAAAAGATGAGATCCCAAAGATCTCTCGGTTTCGATCTTGTCCTTTTCGGGCACGGGTCGCAGCATAAACACAACACAACACAACACCAAAACAAGACAAAACAAGGAAAAACAAACAAAGGTTTTATTTATGTACATACAGTGTTTTACCTCGCTTCTCATGTTCTAATAGCTTTCAAGTGTTGCCCATCAAAGGCAACGGCAATTCAACTCCATCCCGATGAGCAAGAATGAAGCTATCTCGCTCCGCGATCTTTTTGATTACAAAAGGCCCTTTCCATAGTGAATCGAACTTTCCATGCATGCCTTTTGCTTTCTCTTTCTTTTGTCCCATAAGAGGACCTACCATTAACTTCAAACTTTCTTTCCTCGCATTTTTGTCGAAGATGACTTTCACCTTCCTCTCGATGCTCACAACCTATCTCGCAACTTGAGTTTGTACTTCCCCAATTCAGCCAGTACATGATTCTTTTATCAATAAGATCCGTGAACGTGGAATCTTCCAGTGGCTTTAAAGTCGTAGGGGTGCAATTCCAAGGTGAGAGGCAGCTCTGTGTCTCTTCCATATAAGCAGCTGAAATGGGGACATGCCTATCGCCCTCTTTTCGTGTGATCCTATCGCCCATAATGCATCAAACAACTTTTTATGCCAAGTCCTTTGATTTTCTCACAAGCTCATGCACGATAGCTACTTACAAGTTCTTATTACTAGATTCACTTGACCATTCCTCAGGATAGTAGTTTGAGGAATGAACAAGTCAATCCCATACGTGTAGCAGATTCCACCAACTCCTCGAAGAAAGATTCGAGCGCTTGTCTCTGCTACAATTTTGCTGGGTACGCCAAACCCGACAATAATATTTTCTTTTATAAAATCGCACACTTCAAATGAAGTGGCATTCTTCACAGAATAGCTTCTACCCACTTACTAAAATAATCGAGTGTTGTTAGAATGTAATGATGACCGCTACTGAAGCCGGGTTAATCATTCCAATAAAATCCATACCCCACCGCTGGAAAGGTTCTTCAATCACAATGGGTTTTAGGGTAATGCAGTAATTTCACACGCCCAACAAAATGTTGGCATGCTTCGACACTTAGCTACCCATTCTCGCAAAGATTCTTGAAAAAGGGTGGGCCAAGAATACCTTGCTCTAAGGATCTTGTGGCGCAGTGACTCTGGCCGAGAAATGACCACCGCAAGCCATGTCATGAAACTCACAGTAGTAGTAGTTGATCCTGTTGAGCTTTATCCACGCATCCGAGAAATACACCATCAATTCCCCTTTGACAAACCATTATCCCAAAGCACAAAATCTTTTGACTTCAATTTAATAGTTCGCTTTTTTTTCTCGAAAGTCGATCCGGGCATTCTCCATACGCTAGAAAGTAAGCAATGTTACTCGTACCATTCCTCTACCAGATCTATAAACAAGATCAGCAGTAAATCTTCATCTATTCCATCCCGATCCGCTTGTGCACTCGATGCTTTAATTTCGCATTAGTTCACACTGCACTTTCCTCGAACCAGCTTTGTTGGTTTAATATCCAAATCATATTCTTGAACTTTTGTCACCCACGTGCCTTCAATAATCCTAACTCTCACGAGTAAGGATAGATTTAACTCGCAGATCTCGAACCAAAACCATATAGTGTGCGAGGAAAGAATATAATACCCGAATGCCTCGCATGCCTTCACTACCGCATATGCGTGCTTTTCCATCGAGTGTATTTCAACTCATAGGCTTTAAGAGGCGTGCTCATGAAAGCAATAGGAGCTTCAAGCCCCTCTTGATTTTTCTCGCATCAATATTGCTGACATAGTATGTTCGGAAGAATAACAATAAAGAATAAATTCTTTACTGAAGTCAGGTGAGACTAAGACTGGTGCTTTTGACAGGGCCTCTTTGATTTTCTCGAAAGCTTCCTTCCCTTCGCTGCTCCACTTAAAATCTTGTGTCTTCTTCATCATATTTGAAATATGACGGGTTAGCTCAGCAAAGTCAGGAATGAATCTTCTGAGAAAATTCACTTTTCCAAAGAAAGAGTGAACTCCTTTTTCGATGTGGGCAAAGGTAATGTCCAATGGATTTGACACGCCCGGATCTATTTTTGTTCCTTCTTTGGAAACAATGTGCCCAAGCAGCTTTCCTTCAAGCATAAAGAAAGATAGATTTCTTAGATTCAAAGAAATACCATGCTTATGTATCAGTATGAAGACCTCTTCTAAGTTTGAAATATGTGTGCTTCTATCTTTGAAAAGACTCACAAATCATCCAGTACACAACTATGCTTATATCTTTGAGATGAGCAAAGGCTAGATCCATAGCTTTTTTGAAATGTAAAGCACCAAAGATTGATCAGCCGAATGGCATCTTCTCGTATGCAAAGGTTCCCAAGGTGTGATGAACGCTGTTTTGTATTGATCTTCTTCGCAACCTTGACTTGATTGTAGCCCGAGAAGCCATCAAGCATGGAAAGCATCTCGATCCAAAGCTGACCACCTCGCAGAGTGTGATCCATGATGGGGATAGGGTAGTTATCCTTCAATGAAGCTTGATTAAGGTCATGGAAATCCACGCACAACCTAATCTCACCACTTTTCTTTCTTACAGGACTATGTTGGCCAACCACTCCGAATGGTGTATGGGATAGATAATCTTCGCATCTAACAACTTTTGGATTTCTCGCAAAGATGGTTCCCAAATGGTTGATTGTGCAGCCGCAGCCTTCTCGCTGAAAGGCTTCTGCTCTGATTTAAGTGGGATGTAATGTTGAACTTCCAGCAGTTGATATGTTTTTAGATCCCGATAGACCAGCAAAAATATCCATGTATTTCTTAAGCTTAGTAAAGCTTCCTTTTCACCTTCCGAACAACTCTTTCCAGATTTACTAATTTGGGATCATCATAGCTCCCAAATTTAGTAATCAGGTGTCCTGAGGAAGAGCCTTCCTCATTTTCTTCATTTTTCTTAAGCATCCGATCATGCTTATCAAACATTTCCTCAAGAGATACCAAGCCTTTGGGAATTTTATTTCCTTTAGTTGATAATCTCCTCGACTCCCGAGACGCCAAGATCCATTTCTCCGATGCAGGGTCTCGCCTAGAGGTGAATTGCTTCCTCATAGTAGATTTCTTCAAAGTTATCTTTCTCGTGGAGAAATGCAAGCAACTGCGGTATCATCGTTGAAAACCTCGCTATCATTGACGCTTGTCAGAACCTTTGGGCGAAAACCATTTCCACCTCAGTAATCTCCCCGCCTAAAGAATGCAGGGGGCTGATCCGGATTCAACAAGGCTGCAGAATCGCAGCTTAATCAGCTCTTGAATTTTGTTCTCTCTAATGTAAGATACCGAGAAAGCTGAAAATCCAAGATAAAGCAGAGTAGACCCGATCTCTATAGTGCCGCAGCTTTGTCTTTTTTTGACTTGGTAGAGGCCTCTTATCTCGCTTTACAATCAGCTCAAGATCTCTCTCGCGTAATAATTTGATTCCCATTGTTTCGCCGCTCTCCATGCCTAACAACAATGCTTCATACTCACCCGTATTGTTAGTATTTTCAACATCAATTTGAAGGAGTGCGCATGCACCTTCCTTTTCAGAGAGATAAGAACAACACCGCACCGGATCCAAATGAACAAAGCAGCCTACCATCAAATTCCGCAGTCCAAATCTTGTTATCGATTTGACGTGATTCTCGAATCACCTGCCAATTTCTTCTTTATCCATTTCTAGGTAATAGACTCCGTGATCCGACTCTTGAAACAAGATCTGAGATCTAGGATCTTCAGATTTTGATACTGTGTACTTAGATTTCTTCTCAGGTTCCAGCTTCTGATTTATTCCTCTGATTGGTATGTGCGCACAAGACCAATCCATCTTCACTTCTCCACCCAGCCTCGCTTGCAAAATTTCTACTCAATAAGATGCCATAGAGACTGGAATGTCTGCTACAAGGATAGTCATTTTCAGTCTTTTGTCTGGGAAGGAAGCAAGTACTGCCAGCGCATCTTTGATTTGCCCCACAAGAGGGACTTGCCTTTCCATGGAATAACATCTTCCAATGGTTTTTGTCAATGTAAGACCCAAGGCATCAAGAATTTGGCAGTGCATGACGCTTGTTTAAGCTCCGTAATCCAAGATGCAATTGCTTAGCTTATGTCCGCTGATGAGCAAAGACACATAGAATGGCTCAATCCTTTCCGATGTAAAGCAGGAGAAGGGGTGGAAGAAGAAGAACTCAGCAGCAGCATTATTTGAAGGTGGAGTAATCTTCGACTCGACAAGATACCCCGTGGATTATTGTTCGTTGGGCTAGACCATCGCTTTGCACATATTTGACCAATCTATTCAACTCGATCAGAAATGCCCTCAAATACTCAAATTTTCCGACATTTGACCTTATTTCTCTTGATGTGATCAATTATGTCAAAAGCTTCGACTTGCTTCAAAGGATGTGCGCTGGTTCTTTTCACCGAATTGAAAGAATTTGAATATTTCTCCTCGGGCGCTAATGAAGAAGGAAGAATACTACCTCTTTTCAAGATAGTAACATCCGGCCAGATCATCTCTCTCTTCCGCCGCCAGGATGCTTCGGCATTTTGCGTGTCTCGAGACCTCAGTAAACACCGCAAAGTGTGACCATCGAATCTTCAAAAGATTCATAATAGCCCCTCATCGATTCGTAGTCCGTAACCAATATTGAGTCGCCAATGATCTATAAAGTCTTCATCATCAAATGATTCATCAATGTCGAGATCCTCTTCATTAGTTTCCAAGTTATTCCTCGAGCAGCCTTCTATTGCCAAACGCTCAGTGGTGCAAAGCAGCAAGTCTGCTTTCGATTTTGATTTTGATGTTGACTATCAAGGTCCTGGATAGGAGTTATTCTTTGAGGGGGTGCATTCCCGCTTGAGAGATCTCGCTTCTTGATCTCGCAGCATGTCATTAGCCAATTTCGCAACAAAGGATCGATGTACTAAGAAGCCCCATCACCTTTCAGTGAGATAGTTGTTTGAGTTTTCCAGCCATGATCAAGTCGCCTTCAACCTCCACGGCAAGATTTTGTGCATCCAAAGAAAGTTACTGGTGTCTTGCCCTTCTTAAATGATATCCAACTTCAGTGCAAGAGCGCTTATAAAAACGCCTTTGATTTTCGCCGCTCAATGCAAGGTGGGGATTTTATACAAAATCCTTTTCGAACTTTGCAATAAAGTCCCGCATGTTCTCGCTTGCTCTTTCTTCAATCAAGCACAATGCCAAGTGATCATCGTGCTCGTGTCCTCTCGCAGTTTCAATCTTTTGATAAATTGTTCACGATACGCCTAATCGTTATGGTGCCAGAGCTGCCCGATAGAACCATTCTCCACCCAAGTCATGTAAGGTCTCAATGAATAGCCTGACCGAGACATCTTCATGCTCTACCGCAAGCACACCACAAGATATGAAGAAGGCCGCCAAATGATCATCCGGTTTTGCTTTCCATCTCCAAAGAATTTCGAAAATTCTTTCTCGATCCCTTTGGCAGATCGTGCATAGTGGAGCCAAGTCGAGAGGTCCAAAAGCCGCCCCCCATGGAACAGTACAATTTGGTGCGCCATGTTAGCTTGAGCACGCCTCTCCTCTGTGTAGACTTGATAGACTTGTTGATAATTCCAGCCGACGGATTATGCCGAATACGATCCGATCTCGATGGGTGTGCACTCTCCTTCCCGTGAAAGACTAGATCTCGGCTTCTAACTCGAGGAGGATGATTGAAATTGAATTGCTCCCGCAGTGGAAGAAATGATCCGCCCTTCCTCGCGCTTTTCACGGATCTCGGGTGAACTGACGCTCACCAAAGTTGAGATTTGTATGGAAAACACTCGATCTTCAATAAAAGCTTGATCTTCAAAGATAGTTGCTCTCAAATGAGTCGCTAAAATCAAGTGGCTAGATTTTCTCGCATAAGATCAAACCTAGGCAATATGAGATAAATCTCCTCATTTAACCGGTGAGGCTCCCGTGTCGATTTGTCAATAAAAATGTGTTTCTATCTATCGTGGGTTTTACTTTAACAACTTAGTTCATGAACCATAACTAAGAAGTTCTCAGCAGCAAGTAAGCACTGCTTAAGAAAGGAAAATTACGTAAGAAGGAAGTAAAGGAATTACAGAGAAGAAATGAGGAAGATGTGCATCCCAATTAGTAGATCGCAGAGCTAATCGCATGCACATAAGAAACTCAAATAGATTTGAACACACAATTATAAAGCAAAGGCAGCTTCTAGATCTAGATCTAAAATAACACAAAGTCTATTAAGAGATCTAAGATTTAAAGCAAGAAACAAAATACACCGTGACACAAAGTTCTCCTAAACCCGCTTTTTGTATTCCTCTCGCAACAATTGGCTCTCGGGGTTCAAAGACAAAGTCTAGAACACAAGATTGCTTCTTACAAATTCTCGATCGATGATTAACCCGAAGGTTCTTCTCCTACTTATAGAATGTAGGAGGGAAAGTACAAATAGAAGACTCAAACCGAACTAAAGTATGAACAACAAGTAAAGATGACATTCGCAATCATCCTCAACTAACTTCTTCTTAAGTGACACATGTATCACTTAACTAATAGTAAAGGTTCCTCATGACTTCGAGTAATGGTCAGAAAACCAATAACTTAGAAGTTTACAATTCCATCCGGAACATAGAAAATAAAGAAGAAAGAAATAGAAGAAGTCATGCCACCGTAACATCTACATCTTCTTCTTGTTCTCGATATCTCGATATACTTGCTTTAACATATAGTTCAAAGATCTTTCCATCTGTTTTAGCTACTGCTTCCTTTTCTGTCCTGAATTGCAGCAATCCTTCATTCAACACTTTGCTGCATGCTTCCACTTCTTCCAAACTTGGCCCAAATCTCGCAATGTCTGCCTGCAGTGTCACCAGCCTACTGATAGAGTTCATCGTGAAAGGCTTGTGGCTTTATCAATCCTCTTTTGCACCATCAGAAGAGAACCCTCCAGAGAATCATGCACCTCGTTAGAAACAATCCGCACGTATGAAGTAATACCTCCATCCACTCTTTCCTCAGTGAAAGAAATAACACTATCCGGCAAATCTGATGTTCTGCTCTCAAGTGCCTGCATCCTCTTCAAGAAACTCGCAGATCTCCAAACGGAAAGATACCGCAAATTCTAGCCGCTTCTCCTTCTCGACCGATCCATCCGCACAATTTGCTCGCAACCAATACATCTCCCTAAGAGCCTTGTTGATCTCGCCAAAACACTCAGTTACTCTCTCTCAAATCGTATTTATTCCTTTTATGCTTTCTATCACTTGCTTTAGTTGATTTTCTCGCATCGCTCATAACCTTTAAAGCGGGCCGCACTTCTCCAAGTCAGCATTGTGTTTGACGAATAATCGATCCTTCCATTCATCAATAGCCTTTACTGATTGCTTGATCTTCCATTTCCCGCATAAGATGATCACTCACCTCGCTACTAAATGGGCCGAACGGAAGATTTAGCAACCTTGGCTATGATCTCACATAATTGAGATATTTGCTTCGTAGCTCTTCTTTCTCCGCTTTTCATCATTGCTGCCTAAGGAACAAAGCATCCAAAGAATGTCTCGCGTGTCCCGCTTCAATCCTTCAAAGGTAGCTTGACCGAGTGGTATTTTGGTCACCGCACACATCTTCCGCCGTGAGTTCCTCTTCTACCTTTCCTTCCGCCGGATCGATATCTCAAGAAACTTCTCTCCCGAATCCTCGATGATCAACCTAGAAGTCGCTTTAGCAACTTTAGGCCTTCTCGCCTCTTCTCGCCGTATCCTCAAGTAGCTGCAAGTCATGTTCCTCTAAGTTCATCTCTATTCTTGCTTCCGAACCAACCGCAAAGCTAACCATTCCGAGAAATTACTTCTGAGAATGAGAAGTCAGCTGAGTGCGCTACTATTTCCCGCTCCGCATCCTCTCCATCGTAAAGTGCCACAAGATCATGGCTGCCATCCTCTCAAACATCCAAGGACAAAGCTCTTTCGAACTCCGTCATCTCCGCAGCTTCAACATCTCCTCTCGAACGGGTGCCGAACGGTGGCTCATGAGAGAAGATGAACGCCGCTGGTTTCAATGAAGGCATGGAAACATCCTCGCCGTTGGTGCAATAGTTGGTGATCCACTAGGTAATCGAGAAGTCGAGTCAAAGCTATGGTCGTAGAAGTGGTCTCCTCTTTCTCTTGAGATTTTCTCGCACTTTCAACTTCTCGACCTTCTCGCTTCTCTCCTTCATGCTTTCGAGGGAATCTCCCGCGCCTGGTTGCCCGTGATTTGATTCATCAATACTTCATCAAGGCAAGATCCCTTCGCAAGAACCAGCACTCAAGTACTCACCAACACAAACCCGATCTTTCTTCTATCAGGCCGCAATGCCATCATGCTATCCTGTAGAGAGCTTTATCTCCTCCCATTCGATGGTAAGTGTCCAAGACCACGCTCCCATCATCTTTAAGATCCGCAGTATCCGCGCTAGTCCAAAGTCAAATACTTGCTTTGCACGACACCGCTCGCTGAAATCTTTCTTTCGACCTCGTACTCACTTCGCACTTCATCCGTAAATCTTCTAACGAAGGCACATGTGCGTACTCCCGGGAGATTGTCTTCCCGCTATTCCAAATGGATCAAAATTAAGCCGCAGGGTAGGAAGAACTCTCGCTCATACTCTGACAACATTTGTGGCTTCCATTCTTCGAGCTCAGTGAATGCCGATGCAACGTCGTAATATCCTACAAAGTGGGGAAGTAGCCCGTAGACTTGTGCCGCTCGATCAAGGTCGTGTAACTCCACAAGTTGCTCGCTTAGCTCCATGGCAATCAATCTGCTACTCGGGTACTCGCATCTTTGCTGGTTCACCGAAAAGCTCGTAACCCCGAGGTATGTGAAATCTCGCAAACCGGATGAATATACCGCCAATCTTGACACTGCTTTCCCATGCTTCCTCGCTACTCGTGAGTCTTCAAGTCTTTGTCTAACTCGCAGATGAAATCGTAGAAGAAACCATCGCTTGATCACTTTGAAGTCCTTCTCGCACGCAGTGCAAAGAAGTCGTGGGTAGACTCAAAATGGGATCCTCGAAAGAATACCACATCTATCTAGCTTGAAAAGACACCCGTGAAGTCGCATATACCAAGTATGAAGTCATCTTCAAGTCAAGGTACGCTTTACGCCCGCAGCTTGCTCACCGATGTCAGCCGCTAATAATTTCTCACTAATCGATTATAGAATCAACCTTGTTGATTTCAATGGTCCTCGATGAAAGCATACATCCATGTCCTAAAGTGTAGGCATTCGCTTCACCATTCAACCCGCATAGCAATTTGACAATATCATCCGCCTCCGCACTCAAATCGATCGTGGAAGAGTTCTCGAACCCGGAAGGGGATCTAGGCTTCTTCATGAACCGCTATTCATGATGCTCACACAATCACCTCTATGCTTTTCCCACCTACCGCAAAGATCCCGAATGCTAATAGAAGTCACCACCTTTCGTGACCGAATCTTCAAACAATAATCGAAGAATTCTCGCATCCAAACGAATTATTGTCTTTCCCGCAACATCACGCACCGATCTAGATGAAGGATGATAGGATCTAGCACACTCCATCACAAACTCGCAATTGGGTCAGACATGGGAAAGCCGCACTTTCAATAATTCCGCTACTTTTGACCGCACGCATGAGTGAAGTCTTTCCACTGGATCTATCAATCAAATCGAAAGAGGTTCTGGGCCTAGATCCGTGTCTCCTATGTCCGAAAGTTTAGAAGCAATGCATGAATCCATCGTGCTCTCTTTTCATCTCCTTTTGCCATAGCTTTATCAATCTTTGTCCTAATAATTCTTTTTCTTCTAATTTGGCCTCGCTTTCTTCAATACCGTGCAGATCTCGACAATTCTTCGATTCGAGGATATTTGCAATGTATCGACATTGATAAATACTCCTTTTCTTTTATAAAGCACCCGTAATGAGTTCCCGCAATTTATTCAGACAAAAATGGCCACCGAGCATGAATAGTGAATTTAAATTATAAAAATCTGCACTTTTCAAGCCTCGCTGCCCCAAAAATGGTGTTTAATTTGCACATAAAGAGATCATGAATCCTTTCAATCAACACCGAGCTCCTTTAACACCTGTGAAAACAATTGTGCAGCATTTAAGATGAACCTTTTCCAAAGCATGCGCCAAATCTGAAGCTTTTAGCCTTTGTTAGCACTTTGTCTCAGCAAAATCCTTCCTCTAATGGGGGCGCACTTTTTCTCCTTGCTGCAATTCTTTACTGTGTGTTGAATAATAAATCCATATGGCTGCCCATGCTTATATAACCTTCATAATTCTATAATTAATAATTGCCCTAACAATTAAAGGCAATTAATTAATTAAAATCATGCTTTTCTCTTTAAAATTGCATGTTTAAGGACAGCCATCCAATAAATTAAATTAATCCAATTTAATCCTTCACACAAAGACTTAACTTTAGCCTCACAAAGGTGCTTTGACCATAGCCACTTTAAAAATAGAAATTAATTTAATGATTTAATGCATTTAAAATCATTAAATAACTCCTAAATGGGGCGCACTTTTTCCAAGGAGAGGGGCAGCCACTAAATAAATTAAATTTAATTAATTTAATTGCTTTCTTTTAATCTTCCTTTGACTTTTCAACCTCCTCAAGCTTGGGCGCACTTTTTCCAAGGATAGAATTTATTAAAAAATAATCAATTTAATTATTTTTATCCATCACCAAAGGGGGCGCACTTTTTTGCACATGTAATTCTATTTTTAAGAATTTTCACCATAATGGGATTCTTTACCCTGCAAGGTAGGCACTACAATCCCATGATCCACTTAAGTGATTTGACTTTTGCAATGGGATTCTTTACCCTGCAAGGTAGGCACTAAAATCCCATGATTTCACTTAAGTCACTTTCCTTTTATTATATCATGGGAATTTTCACCCCGCAAGGTAGGCAATAAATTCCCACCGCCACAAACCTCTATTTTTCCCACTCAGCCTAAGTGACTTTTATAACACGGAAAAAGTACCGCAGCAGTGTATACAATTCCCATCCTACCGCGGCTTATATTTTTCCCATCGCAGCTCAAATCCTTTGTTTTCCAAAATGCGCCTATCCCAGGCTTTCCCGTGCACGACTTCGCTTTTTCCCAGCTGATCCGCACTGATGATGACTTCCTCCGGCAAAATGTGCGTGTATGTTTTCCAAATGCTCCAGCCAAAAATCGGGCTTACCCGCCAAGGAGTTGCTCCAGAGAAATTTTACGTAAAACAGAATCTGACACCACAAAAACACGAAAATTGCCAAAAGTTACAAATAAAGCCCAAAACTTAAAATAAGTTAAAATCCTTCGTATATAGGAATAATAACATATTCGCTCATAATAGAGTTAAACAGAGCGCAAAAAATTTCATACGGGGCTCAAAATAATTAAATACAAATTTCCCGCAGACAAATCCCGACGACATAATAAAACAATTTTGGGCATCCGGGTATTTGGCTAAAAGGGCTAATATGGCTCTTCAGATTATCTTGACGCAATACAGAACTTTCAGCAATAAAACAACAAATGACCCACTATTTTAAAAGTACGAAATTTTTCAAATTGGTAATCACAGATTTCGGGTGAAATCTGTGACAGCCAATTATCTTGAAAATTTATCAACTACTCATTGGCTGTAGTAGCTCATTAGTAATAGAACAAACCCTCTTTACACAGGAGGATAAAAACCCTAATATCTAAGCTGGCACCATCCAGGTTGTAGTGATCATTCAAAGTACAATATTCATGGTTCATGGGCATCATATTCAAGGCTGTTTTAACATCTAGAATGGCAAAGTACAGCCAATGATTTCTTCAAGTTCGCTAAACATCTTCAAGGCATACCGCCTTCCATAGTTGGATGCCACCCTTGGGAGTTTGATTCTGCTTTTTTGGAGAGTTTTTGCAAGGGTTTCAGCTTGCATGTTTATTTTTTGCAGCCTTCTACGTATCTGGATCATCAAAATTGAGCCAGTAATTGTATACAGATATTTTAGTATTTGCCCTGAAACAGATTTTAAAATAAATAAATAAATTCTATTTTGTCTGCAATTGGGGTTTGCTGTTTTTATTAAAAATAGTTTATTGCTGCTGTCATAAAAGTTCAAATTTTTATACTGCTGCCCTAGGGTTTGATAAAATATCTAGATTTGTTAGAAATTATTTATCACTTAATATTACAGTGGTATCAAGGATATTACAAACAACTACACATTTCCTTGACATGTCTCCACACAACTACAAGATTTTTCAAATATTGGTCTCTTCCTGTGTCAATCTCTGTTTCAATTCAAACAATTTCTTTAAAATATTGCTGGGTTTTGTTCTTCCGTGTATTAGTTTTCCAAAACATTTTGAATCACTGAATTTCATTAAGAATGGAAGAAGATATGGCGGTTATAGTGACACAGTTTCAGACTTAAAAATGACACTTTGATTCCTCCCAAACTCACACACTCAGATTTTGCTCCTGCTATGATTGATTTTTTTGGATAAACTACAACTATCCTCACAACAATCTCTACATGCTCACATCTTCTCTACCATGCTCTGACACAACATGTTGAATTTAACAAAGCTGAAAGATAAAATATACACAGTGACACACAAAAGATAAACAATATGTGGCTTTCCAGCGGGTTGAGATCAATGGCAAAGGGGTTGTGCTCCTTTCTTCCTTAATTAATGAGTTCTGCATGTTGGTCAGTCTGGAACAACTATGCCCAGAGGATAAAGTGCAGAGTATCTAAGTGGATCAGTGGGTTTGATGCAGCAGTTGAAGATTGACAAATTGAGGGGCAGAAATGAATAGTTTTGGGCTGTGTTGTTGGATCCATGTGAGCCACGACTAATGTAGCAATCTCAGATGGCTGTACGGAATGTATGGGTTGCTTTTGATGCCAAAGGTTTTCTCTTTTAGATGCATACTACCTGACACTGGTATGCGCAGAGATTGTGTCAAGTTAGCGAGATTTTGCGACTTTGTAGCCAGAAGTGAACCAGAGCTACTTCAAAGAAGATAAGCATGGCATACATGTGTTGAAGTAAACACTTGACAACCTCAGTGTGTGAGAAGCATAGACATGTCTATGATTAGGTTGTGAATAAAACAAGTAAATGGGAGTGTGCCTGATCTGTTTGTTAGTAGGATTCATGCCTAATAACTGGAAAGAAACTCCGCACATGTCCCGCAAGCAATGGCAGATGAACAGGAGACCGAGTTTTGCATAGAGAAGACAAAAGATGTAAGATTGAACGAAGGCCTCGCTTGAGCAAATCATCATTCCTAGGCGAGATTGCTTTCCTGATAATTTGTAGGGAAGGTACTCCTGTGCAAAGTTATAGTTCTCACAATGGCCAGTAAGTTATCACTATGCTTAGAAGATTTGGCATCCGGAAACAGATGGAAAACCTTGTAGGTGATAAGATTGACTGCAAAATAATGTCTATGGAAGAAAAATCAATAGTTTTACATAAATCGAAGGGTCTGTGTGAAACTCTTCTAGTATTTTCCCTTCATTCACAGTACTTGCCATGCGCACATGTAGCAAGGGTGTGTTTTGAGGAATAAATTTGTGTTTGAGGAGTCGTGTTTTATATTCATTTCCTTTTTTTTTCTTTGTGATCTTATCCAAGTGTTGTGTACCTAAACACACCATATATGCTTTAGTTTTAGCTTTATTATTACTATGTTATTATTTGGTGTGACTAGAGTAGGTGAAGAGTTAGTAATGGGCTAATTAGGGTTTTGAATACAAAAAGGGGAAAAGCCCTAAAGAATGTATTTTCTATCAACAATATCAATACAAAGAGACAGGCACCATTGTGTGAGAGCTCGTTTACTTCTTTCGGATTTGCAAGGGCAATCCAACCCTGGATGTGCAAGTGCTCCCATTTCTACTGTTTATCAGTTATTTCCCATTATTAGTTTTTTTACTCTATATTTTTAATTTTATAGTTCTATTTATTGTTTGTATTCTGGAATGCTACAAGTGGTATCAGAGCTTTAGCCGATTTTCACATCTGCAATCAAAATGTTGAGGAGATTTTATCAAAGAGGCTGCTCAAACTTTGTAACCAAAGAAGAGATGCAGGGGATATTTGACGATTTCACTAATGAGCTTACAAAGAAGATTTGATCGTTGGGAAGGCGGCCAATTGAAGAAGACACGAATCCTTGGGGAAACATGGACGTTGTGGCAATGAAAGATGAAGAGAAAGCATCCATTGCAGCAAAGGAAAAAGAGGAATCAGCCCTAGTGGTATGGGGTGAATATCCTAGCGAAGAAGAGGAATGGCCTATTTCTTAGTGGGAGGAGGATCTACTTGTAGAAGAATAGAAAAATCTTGTGTGAAGGGAAGAATCATCAACAAAAAGTGAAGGCATATAAGTAAACGGAAGGAAGGTAAGAGGAAATATGGACGATGTGGCAATGAAGGATTAAGAGAAATCAGCCACTGCAGCCAAGGAAAAGAGGAATCAGCCCTAGTGGTATGGGATGAATATCCCGTACGAATAGGAACGCCCTGTTTTTGAGTGGGAGGAAGATCTACTTGCAAAAGAGGAGAAAGATATTTTGCAAAGGGAAGATCAACAGAAAGTGAATGCATAAAAGTAAAACAAAGGAAGGTAAGAGAAACCCTTGCTTCATTCAACTTTGAAAATCTTGAAGATTTGGTTGTTTTCATACAAGGCAGGAAATATATTTGATATTGTTTGGGAAGAAACACTTGAAATCTTGAAAGATGTGTAGGGTAAACCCTGCATGGACATGGAAGATATTTTTGGGGAAAATGTATGTATTGTTGAGGGTTTGATGAAAACCCTTGCATGGATCCAAAAGCAGATAGACAACGTCGTGTATGTTTTTGCAAGATATTGTTGCAGCAAGGCCATGTGTTTGGTATTGGAAAAAGCATGGAATAAGAAGAGAAGGAAGGCGTGAGGTAGAGCTACAGTCTGGGCTATTTTGGGGCACCTAAAACCCCCATTGCAACAGTATGTGAGTTGCATGTATTTTTTTTTTTTTTGAAACTTTGGATATTGAGGATAAGGGGTGGTAGCTAGAAATTGAAATTTTATTTCTTCCGGCACAACCTTAAATTACCAATTCCTAGGCAAGGGTATAAGAGTGTTGGGAAATGTGCCCAAAATGCTAGGAAAGCCTAGGAGTAATATAAAATAATAATTAAAAAAGAAAGACCCTCATTCTCATTCATGTGTTATTTCAAGTAGTGGTGTTTGGTTGAGGGATCAAAGCTTACTTGCAGTAGGTAGAGGTCTTGAGTTCCATCCTCATAATGTCACCTTTTGAGTTTGACTAGCTTTGAGGTCAAAGCTCTTTAAGGGGGATGGCATGTTGTGTACCTAAACACAACATATATATTTATGTCTTTAGTTTTAGCATTATTATTATTATGTTATATTTCTTGTGACTAGAGTTAGTGAAGAGTTGGGGCATGATTTAGTCATGGGTTGATTTGGGTTTTGGGGTTTGAATACAAAAGGGGGAAAAGCCTTAAAGAATATATCTTTTAACAATTACAACATATCCATATATAGAGATAGCCGCCATGGTGTGAGAGCCTCTTTGCTTCATTCGGATTTGCAGGTGTAATCCAACCCTGGGAGTGCAGGTGGCCCCATTTCTACTATGTATCAGTTATTTACTTATTTTCTGTTTATTAGTATTTTTGCATTATTTATAGTTCCATTTATCATTGGTATTTTGGAATGCTACGCTAAGTCCTCTAATTTTTCAAATGGTTCTCTATCTTCCTTACCAACAATTGTTTGATTTTCTCTTTTGAGATCTCTTCCTTGCCAATCTTCTTACCACTCCGTTTCAGACCTGAGGATCAATCCAGGTTCAACAACCGACAATAGAACCAATATCAAGCGGTTGTGATAGTGCATTGAGTTTGATCAATTAACCTATGGCTGTAATACTTTATTTTTACATCATGCATGTTAAGTGCCCATTGCTTTTTAGAAACCTCATTTTGACAACCTCTGAATATCAAAAGTTCGAGAGTTTGCTTGATCCTTAACCTATTTGCACCTACACCTAGTTTGGTGTCCATTGTTTGGTGAGTTTGCCTTATTTTTAGCTTTCATTGTAAAAGGCTATTGGGCATTTGATGAATTAAATTCGTAGGTGCAGTCTTTCTTTTGGGGGCGCTGTGCATTCACTAAAATTGAAATAGTGTGGGCAGTATTCCCATTGAGGTTGGAAAACTATTCCTTCTTTCACTCAGCGCTCCAACTTACTCCTAAATCGCAATCTGATGGACTTGGGTATGCTTGTAACATGGAAATAAGATCATTTTGACAATTGAAGACGAGAAACACTTCAGTTGGCGGGTATATCAAGATTAAGTAAGAAGTTAATATTTTAGGCAATGGACACAACTGAAAATTTAAAATGATCGCTAAAATTTTCTGAAATGATTTCATCAGATAACATGCCTCCATTATTGAGCGGCAACATTTTTGAGAGATATATGCTGTAGATCTTATTGTGCATGCAGGCCACAATGCTTTTAGTGATTAATTTATACCAATCAGTGTAATAAGGGCATGCTAATGGATGAGTAAACTGTGATAGTGGTTTAAAATTATCATTTGGCAGTGAAGAAACAGTGTCTCTTGCAGTCACAGTTGTGATTGTACTGAGCCGTTGCACAAAGAATATAAATGAATTAACTACGTTGCTAGGATACGCCCTGACCCCCCACGAATCTTGTCTGATACGTATCCGGTACGGATACGGATATGCCACAGATACGTGTGGGTACCTCCTGGATACATCACAGATACGTGATGACATATCCGGAGGTACCCACACATATCCGTGGCGTATCCCTTCCTAAATACGTCTTTTAAAGGTTTTAATTCATTTTTTTAATTTTTTGACTTTTCTAATCACTAAAACCGAACCCTAAAAATAAAATGAATAAAATAAACCACCCTAATCACCACAAAAAGCTATAAAAAGCAAGGAGCGGAGAGTGGAGTTAATGAGAGTGGAGCTAGCGCAAGTGGCACACAAGAACTTGATTTTGAGGAAAATCTAGATGATATATTCTAGATTTGTTTGTATTCCTATATCATATGTATGGCAGCCACATGAACAATGAAATGTAAAATCTTAAGTATATTGTATGTTTTGAAAATTTGAACATGGATCCTAGTATATTTTTCAAATTTCAAGTTTTGTTCGTATTCATGTTCACATGATATTCGTATATCATATGTATGGCAGCCACATGATCAATAAAAATGCAAAGTCTTAAGTATATTGAATGTTTTGATTCTTTGAACATTGATTCAAGTTTTGTATTACTATTTCAGTTTTTTATGGACTAAAAATGAGTAAAATGAGTAGATGTACATAAAAATATATATATATATATATATATATATTTATATTTTAATATATATATGTACGGATGTATCATACCCGAGGGTTTTTAAAAATTGACGTATCCGCGTATCGTGCACTGTACCGATACTAATACCCGTATCCTCGGCAACGTAGAACGAATACACAAAGCATCACTAAGTCATAGGGTGCAGCGATTTTTGGGCATGAAGTTCGAAAATTGCGAACCTCATTTGACAAAAAAAATCGACGAATATTCGTTGAAATTCGTCATTAAAATAAACTAGCAAAAGCATCTAAAAGTGCTTGTGAGAGGCCGATAGGCAGATTGGAGGAGTATTTGAATGGAGTAAATTAGTAATTTTAAGAGGTTTCAGATTGCGAAATATTGGTAGACTTTTAAGAGACAACAATCCATGAGAAAAGCATGCAAAATATGTTGGCTTTGAAAGGTTTAGGCACCAACCTCTAGGGCACCACAACAGGGATGTGGATACGCCCAAATTATCTTGGAAGAATCCAAGCAGATCTAGCATGTTGTTGTACCTTTGGACGAATCCAGGGCGTAACCGCTCCCGAGCCCCGTATTAGTACACGCACCAAATCATACCCAGATCCCACCTTACCAGAAACCATACACTTCCACATATCCCATGACAACACCAAACGCAACACCAAAAACTATTTATTATTGATATTCAATATTATCGATATCAACAATGGTTGCACGTAGTTACTACCTGGAGTAACCGTTACTTAGATTTCCAAGTTGTGTTGCGTAATAGTATTCCCCAATGAAATTAACAACTTAAATTCTCTATAGTTTATTTGGCAGGAGGATAATGACAAAAAAATGAGAATTGCAAGAATAGTCGACTTTCGGTAGGCCTATCGGCAAATAATACCATAATTTGATAGTATCACGTGCCAGTGATCATAGGATTAGAATCCATGTATTGTATTGTTGAGAATTGACTTATACATTGTGGTTATTTTATATATTGATTTTTAATTTTTAAATTGTTTAATGGTAAAATCTAATATTCGGCTATAATGAGTTTAATGTGTTTAAGCTTTGGCTTGTTGACAGTCTAAATTCAACTATAATGAGTTTAATGAGTTTAAGCTCTAGCTTGTTGGCAGTGTAACAATGGATAATATTCTTTAGTTAGTTTAGCTAAGTTTGACCACTGAATATCATCACATATGGCATTGAATTGTCAATACTTTTTTGGTTATTCAATTTATTTTCAAATATTTTGTTCACTGCATGCATAATATGTGGTTAAACTTGGCTTTTTTTGCTATATTTTATCTATTTATGTATGTGTGTTGTATGTATATATACATATATTTGTTGTGAACAACTCTAGCCAAAACATGTCCAGGGGGCCCGAAAAATTTGTTGTACTGATGCATCCCTATCAAAAAACCTTTATCCTTAATAAAGAATTAATTTTTCATGGATTGTTGTCTCTTAAAAATTTACCCATATATAACAAATTGGAAGCTCTTTAAATTCATTTACATTCATTGAACTTGTGATTTAATATTCAGATAGAAGTGTTTCCTCAAGCTAGAGTGGGTTAATAGAAAAAAGAAAAAAGGTGTGCCGTGAATTTACAGCCCACAAATCTTCAAATGTAAAATAACATACCAATGCTATGAATCCATCCCCAAACACCATTTAGAACCATAATGGATCTTGACATGTTTGAAGAACACTAAGAAAACTAACATTAGATACATTGAATGAAAGTAGCAGCAACACATTCGAAAAAATTAAAAGGTGCCCCCTCTCATAGGCATTGCCAGCGGTAGAACACAAATCTTTTTTGAGTGGAACCAGCTCAGACCCCACCAATAATAGACTCTCACCCCTTCACATAAATATAAATGATTGGTTCCACATTTGGCACAATTGATTACTCATACCAACAAATGAACGAGGAACATTCAATCAACATTGTTTTTTCATCTCTCTATTATCAATGTTTTCTCCCATTCCTCCTTTTGCCCCCACCGCCGGTATTTGTATCTTGTGACTGCAGCACATAAGAACAAATCATACATCTTTTCTAACTCCAAAACGGGTATTCAATCCATACAAAATATCAAAAGAATTGTGCATGGTTAAAAAAAAAAATGCAAGGATATCACACTTACTCCTACACAAAAGGATCGTACATTGAAAGAAGAACAGAAGGTGCCCATCATGAAGCTGGTGCCATCCATTCTCACAGATCCACAACAATTTCTCACAGATCCACAGCAATTTCTCAAACTGTCACAGCTGCTCTGCATTGCAGGCTTCTCATGGAGGTCGCCCTCAAACATTTACATTAACAAGTCTTGTAATTCCTCAAAGCTGTCAGATCCGCTTGTCTACACGAAACACATCCGCATCTTCTGACAAAGTATCTTAATTTTCAATGGTGGAAATTTTCTCTGAAATATAAAACAGGGGAAAAAACCAAAGACGTGACTTGCCCCAACTCAAAAATTTAAACTCGTCACAATCCCATCATTCATAACCGGAATTCTACTAAACAAACAATAGGATTAAACATACATCTGAAAATTTGGGGCGAAAAAAAAAGAAAATTTTGGATCCGAACCATGGCAAGCTTCTTATACACATTTCTGAGTTCTGAGGTAGTGCAGTCCGATTAAAAATTCTCCGCACCTTTGCCTCCGCCTCTGCTAGGCATATTAACATGTATAAGATGAAATCAAAGGACAAATGGAAAACCCTGGATGCTGTGTCAAAGAAATAATTGATCCACAGAAAATTCTCCCATAGTAAAGGGTGGCGCCTGAAGGTCGAACAATGTAGATGCTCAGATTCCGGGGATCTGGTCTCATCTAATGCCTCGTCTTATCTAATGGCTCGTATTCGTCGGCTGGATTTTTTTTTATGGAACTCTAGATCTAGAAGCTTCTGCCCACATAAAGAATACAAAATCAAATTCACTACAAGTATACATATCAACAGCAAACATCAAACCGACCTGTTAAAATCCACATGTATAACCCTAAAACATTTCTCTACGGTGGTTAAAAAAAAAAAAAAAAAATCCTGGCGTTGAATGTCCTTTTCTTCGAAAATGTCGTAAGGAGAGTCCTGATTGGGGTAATCATCAAACCCTCGCCGTTTCCATCATACGTCCTATCGTACTCAACATTTTGACTGAATATTTTTACCGCCTACTACAAAACTTGATTTTTTTTTTAATCAAAGCTCTTGTAGGTAATACAGAGAGAATAAATGGATCGATTTCTTTACCCCAAAATTCTGATAGTTGGAAATTTTTCTTTAGTACCAAACGCGCTGGCCGCCGTGAATAAAAACGATTATGGATTGAATGTATCCCTACCGTGAAGTTGAGCTTCATAAAAGATAGGGTGGCTGAGAAATTAGCTGAGGTCAAAGCTCCTTGGAGGGCAATAGGGTGCACAATATTGAGTGATGGATGGTCAGATATATGTCAGAGACCACTGATTAATGTTTTGGTGGCTTGCCCTCAAGGTGTCGTGTTCTTGAAGGTGATTGACACCATGAACCATAAGAAAACTTCAGAGTATATTTTTGAAATAGGTGTGGAAAATATGGTTCAAGTGGTTACTTGACAGTGTGTTGCAAATTGTGTGGGAGCTGGAAAGTTAATTGTAGAGAAATACCTACAAATATATTGGAGCCCGTGCTGCACAACTTGGATTTGTTGCTTCATGACTTGGCTAAATTCCCATGGGTACATGAAGCAATTCACAAAAGGAGGGCAATTGCAAATTTCATAAGAAATCACCGTCTCACATTGAATCTTTACAGCAACATGCATCGAGGGAGTTGTTGAGGCCATGTGAAACAAGGTTTGCTTCATTTTATATCACTTTGAAAAGAGTGGTTGAAGAGAAAGCAGCTCTAAGATTTGTTATTTGTTCCAATGAGTGGGAAAATTCAATGCTTTCTAAAGGTCCTAAGGGGAAGAACATAGAGCAAATTATTTAAATAGCAATTTTAGGAAAGTGCAACAAAGGTTCTAAATGTGTGTGAACCAATTGTTGATGTGCTTCGCACGGTTGATGGCGACACCCCTTGTCTCGGTATGCTTTATGAGAGCATGGACCGTTGCAAGGAAGTTATTCAAAAAGCACTAAATAATGTGGAAGGAGACTACATGGAGATATGGAATACAATTGATTCTAGATGGAAAATGATGCACACACCTTTACATGCAGCAGCGTGCTATTTGGAGCCTAAGCTATTTCAGATAGATAGAGAGAGTGATCTTGAGGTTATGGCAGGGCTTTATGAAGCCATTGAGAAGTTTGAACCAGATCCGACAACTGCAAGTCTAATTAGAAAGCAATGTTGGAAATACAAGGCAGAGAAGGGATGTTTGGAATGTCAGCAAGGGATGTTTGGAATGTTAGCAGCCAAATATGACATGTCACAAGTTGACATGCTTGGGTACAGATGGTGGAAGTGCTATGGAGCACAAACACATGAATTGCAACGCTTTGCCATTCGAATATTGAGTCAAGGAGCAAGTTCATCAGCTTGTGAGAGGAACTAGAGCTGCTTTGACCACATCCATTCTAAAAAGAGGAAAAAGTTGTTTGGAAAATTGGTAGATCTTGTTTATACTCGTAGCAATTTACAATTTTCTATGAACAATGTAGCAAAAGACTCCACCTCTTCTTTGCAACATCAAATTCCAGGATAACACGATAGATGTAGATGAGCTTGACTTTTTGGATGATGAATTGAGTGTTGCATCTAGTGATGATGATATTGCATCAACTCAACCAAGTGCTCTTGATGACTTGGAACTTGTTTGAGTCTTGACTCTTAATTGTAACTTTTTGACGATTTCATATGTTCCTCATGGTTTATAAATGTAACAAAGACATCTTTTTATATAGATTTCAAGTTTATATAGTAACGTTTTAGCTATTTTGAAAAATTTGTGCATTTATAATTTATTTAAAAAAATCAAAATTACTATGTTAACAGGATACAGTGTGAGTATCGGGCAGTACGATATACGCGGATATGTCAATTTAAAAAAACCCTTGGGTGCAATACGTCTTGGATATGTCCGTACATATATATTAAAAAATTAATATATATATATATATATATATATATATATATATATATATATGTTTGTATGTACATCTACTTGTTTTACTCATTTTTTTGTCCATTAAAAACTGAAATAGTAATACAAAACTTGAATCAATGTTCAAAACATTCAATATACTTAAGACTTTGCATTTTTATTGATCATGTGGCTGCCATACATATGATATACGAATATCATGTCAACATGAATACGAACAAAACTTGAAATTTGAAAAATATACTAGGATCCATGTTCAAGTTTTCAAAACATACAATATACTTAAGATTTTACATTTCATTGTTCATGTGGTGATTAGGGTGTTTTATTTTATTCATTTTATTTTTAGGGTTCGGTTTTAGTGATTAGAAAAGTAAAAAAAAGAATTAAAACCTTTAAAAGACGTATTTAGGAAGGGATACGCCACGGATAAGTGTGGGTACCTCCCGGATACGTCATCACGTATCCGTGACGTATCCGGGAGGTACCCACACGTATCCGTATGTATCAGTATTGGATACGTATCAGACAGGATTCGTGGGGGTTAGGGAGTATCTTGGCAACGTAGGGAAAATTATAACAGCTGAATTTAATCACAAATTTTTTTACCGAATTTTATCATTGCCGAACTTAATCCGAATTTAATCCTCGCCAAACACGAACACAAACACAAACACGAACCTGGTGACTTAGGTGCATCATACATAGGTGTTTTCAGTATATTTATAATTTATTGAATCAGAATGCTATGATGTGTCATTGACGACTGGCTATGACAGTTGGACATGCATTCCAATTAGTCATTAACTTATCTGAGGGTTGTTGCATTTAAAATTAATCGACATCATTAAAGAAATCATATTCAGATCCATAGAGTTCACTAAAAGAGTGCAATGGAGAAGACTCTCTATAAGGGAGCTGCCACCAGGAACTACAGTTTCTGGTTACGTTGAATGAAGCTGTGAATTTTCTTTTTATCTTTTTTTTTTTTTTTTTACTTATCATTTTCCAGTGTTGATTGCTTTGTTGAGAGGTTTTCTATGCATAGCTTAAAGGGTTGGTTTACTTGTCGAGGCATTGCTGTGTAAATTTAAGCTTTTTAAAACTGGTTAATGATAATTAACAATTGTCGGTGGGCATAATTTTAAGTGATAGCTTGTGAAGTTGAGATTTTGGTATTTTGTGGTCTAAAATGTGTCATTATAATCTCTCTGCCATATGCATGCACTTCAATCTCACGTGGGCTGTCTTTTGTTGTCATAGGTATGATGTTGCTTCATTTGTCACCCACAGAATGTTCGATTCAGGTGATCCAGTAAGTAGCATCTTGTGCTGGAATCTTTTGAATATTAGGTGCCTTTTATATAGGAGTAAAGTGTGCATTCTTTTGTAATCCTTTGATTAGGTCAGGGGTTTATGCCATTTCCTGCTGCATTAAGCAGTGGAAATTAGTTTGAAATCTCTCAATTTCCAATTTTCCTATCATTTTCTTGCCAAGGCTCAACTTTTCCCTTCTACACAGGAAGTCCGTGTAAGGTTTGCTGGGTTTGGAGCAGAGGAAGATGAGTGGGTTAATGTGAGAAAGTCTGTTAGACAACGTTCTCTTCCTTGTGAAGCTTCTGAATGTATAGCAGTGCTCCCAGGAGACCTAATACTTTGTTTTCAGGTGGCATTTGAGAAGATCTTCATATTGTCATTTTTTCACAATTATTTGTGCCCAATTCCATTGTCTCGTAACCAACCTCTTACACTCCTTTACTTCTGCATCTCAAATATTTCTCGAGTGTTTACAGGAAGGTAAAGATCAAGCACTGTATTTTGATGCCCATGTCCTGGATGCCCAAAGAAGGAGACATGATGTACGGGGTTGTCGATGTAGGTTCTTGGTTCGGTATGATCACGACCAATCTGAGGTATATGATGCCAAGAGTTTTATCTTCAAAAAGTGTTTCTTTTGTTATTTGCTACTAGTGCTAAATAAAAATATTTTTAAACAAATATATCTGTTTTGGATGTTAGCCCTGTCAATAGGTATGTTGGATATTTGAGGGATCATTATTCCTGCACATTATGAGTAAAATTATGCTTTTCTGATTAAGACATGCTACAGAATATATAACTGAAGAAAGCTTGTCTGCATGCTGAGCAAAATGTTTGATAAATACGTCAGTGTCTTAAAATTTAAATCAAATTAAGATTAAATATTTTCAGTCTGAAGTTGCAGGAAATAGTACCATTGAGGAAAGTTTGTCGGCGTCCAGAGACAGATTACCGCTTACAATTAGCCCATGCTTCTAAAGAACTGACATCATTTGAGCTGGACCAAGGCTCTCAACGTGGAAATGATGGTCGAGCTGTTTTGACCAATTTTGGAGAAGCAACTCGGGAGGATTTTCATTCTACGCAAGAAATCCCAAAAACAAGTGATCATGTTGTAGATGATAATGTGCAATCATTAACTGCTCCACAAATGCCCTCAGATTCACAAGTGAAAGAACCTACATCTGCTGAGTCTCAAACAAACAATCAAGTAACGGAAGTTGATTCTAGCCAGAAGGATGCTGCTCCCGGAAATTCTCATATGCATGTAGCTTTGGATGGCATAGTTGATGACACGACTGAAAAAAGTATTGTTCAAGGTTGAAGGAAATAAGTCATGTTCTTATGTCACCAAAACACAACTGTGCAGATATGAGATCTTACAGGTAAATTGTATTGTAACAAGCAGTTTCATACAGATATCAACTTATGCAAAATTTCTTAAACTGACATTTATTCTGGTTATAATTAGTAATAACTATTTCCTGTGCCATATGCATTATCTCAACGTCAATATGTGTCTTTTGAGTTTTGACTTTCTGCATTTTTTATGTAGTCAATCTCTGTAATCAGTGCTTTCTAATTCAATCTTTTCTGACTTGACTTTGTTTAGATTGGTCGGTATTAATTGGCCTATATTAGGAATTAAAAGTACAGAATATATTGGGACAATGACTGGTGATTAAGATTTGAAAGCCTGTCCGTGACATAATTGGATTATATTGAAGTCTAGAAAATTAGAACAAAGCTGCTCTCAAACATGATATGTTTGACTCATAGTTTTGTAGCAAAAGAGTTTACTGTTTTTTTCTTCTTCTTTGGAATTGCATTTGGCCATTTTCTCGAGGAAAAGGCAAAGGTTTTACTGTCTAATTAAAGCATGAGATGCTAAATACTGGGATATCTGTACAAGCATCAAGAATTACAGAATATTTACGATGGTTCAGAATTTTGTGACTATTAAAGGATTTTGGAATTTTGAAGATGCTTCAGAATTTTGTAACTAGTTAAATTGAGCAGTGGTGTAGATGGTCTTGGTTGCTTTGTTAGATTAGATGATCTTGGTCTTATCAACATCTATCATTAGACCAGACTTCTTCTAGAATGTTTGGATGACCCTTAATCGTTTTTTAATGTCTACATGCAAACGTGAAAAACATAGTTACCATGTTTGGAAAGTTTGAGTAATTTGGAAGGGGAATAAAGTTTGGAAGTTTGGTTTTTTTCAAAAGGTTCAGTTCAAAAAATTTACAAATCTAAAATTTTTATTTATATATTATAAATAGTATAAATGATATTTGTTAAAAAAACCAATTAAACATAAAAATCAATAAATATATTGCATACTACAAATATGTTTAACGTTTTAGATTTTTATTGAAAAAATGTTCAAAGGAATGTGTTCGATCAAATCAAAAAGTACGGATGGAACTGATTTCCATCATGTTTGTAAGAACATGGTAATTACGGTGAAAAGGCTCATTAAAACCTAAAGATTCTTGAGAGATGATTCTTTTCTAATCAACAAATATATACTTTTCAGGTTTTCTCGAGTTTCGTTTCTTCAAATTCTTCAATTATTTCGGAGGTCAAATTAGTCTCCTTTAAGCATTTATGGGGCTTGAAACGGGTCAGCGTTTGAATTTGGGCACTTTGCCTTGCAATGCCCTATGTCAACCTGTCAATCAATTCAATACACTCACTAAGAAATAAATTCTATGTTTATGGCGTGTTTTGTTGCAGATACAAGATTACAACGTATGGAAAGCCTTCAGAATAAGGTCATTAATTGCAATTTCAATGGTCTCATTGTGTACGCTACCGCTAGAGAAAACATTCTACATATGAGACAAGAAAAATGTGACATGGCCCTACCTAATTTAATTATGTTTAGAAAACAACGTTTTAGTTTTACAATCAACTAGGTTGCAGTAGGATTACATTATAAAGATTGCAAAGAAAAATAATATGTTATCGTGAGAATTGTAGAGGTGCTTTTCACAAACATTGAAAGGAATAATATTATATTTAATGTCATTTTGTTATTTAGATAATTTCATTTAGTTTTATACATAAGATGTGTATACGCTTGTATTTTGAACATTTTAATGATAATGCTATTAACGTTCCTTTGGTCCAGTTGGTATGTTGGACCTATCAATGTGTATTCACTATTTGGAATATTGCTTCTATGAAGGCATTGTGTTTTAAAATAATTTTTGAAATCTCGTTTGATTGTTTTAAATTAATATTTTATGAATTAAGTCACAAATGTGAATTGTGCTTGATAATAGCAATAATTTTAATGATAAAATTTAAATTTGAGCATTTGTATTTTAGTTGATGGACCAGATTACAAAATATGTTTGAATTGTATTTTGAGACTCAAAACCATGGTGGTGGCGTTGGAAATAATGCATCCCCTTTAGTAAGGCCATTATGTTCTTTTGACTAAGACGAGGAGTGGGAAATGATGAGTGTGAGGTCCAATTGTATTTAATTCTATTTTCCCCATTTTGTATTGTTCTTATGTATTAGGTAGACATTGTTATATTATTTTATAGTGGCTTGTGATGATCAAACTAGCTTTATTTGTTATAAATGTGAGTGATTATGGTAAATGATGTTGGGATGTAACTCGCAGATGCTATCATATTATTTATTATCTTGTGCTATTCAAGTGTTGATGTTATATATATTATGTGGTTCATATATTAATGCATTTATTTATGTGGAATATTGGCCATCTAACTATGATGGATGATGTAGTTTGACATTGCGATTTTGAGTGTCGGGCACCATGATTAGTACACGTGAGTTAGGACTATGATGCATTGTGTTGGGTTTATTGTGAAGCCATGTATTGAGATGGAAAATAGACTAGTTGTATGTACTTTTGGATTATTGTGTAAGGTACTTGGATGCGATATTGTGTGAATTGTTCGCTTTATATGCATATTAATGGGTGCAATGTACAAGATTGACAAAGAAACAACAAACTCCATCGAGAACACCAACACTCCATTTCACCTCACAATTTGTCGTGTCTTGTAGGGTTGTTCTTGGACCTTGGAATTAAATTAACTTTGTTACCCTAATATATTGGGTTTATTCAATTTTAAAACCATACTCCTAACATGATTTCCCCCTTTTTGGGCCACATGAATCCATCAAATTCATGACAAATTTGCTAGAATCACTCAAGTGGATAATGATGTGTCATTTAGACTTTTCTATTTATCTTATATTTGTGAATCAAACCAAATTTGAGGAAATGTAGTGCAAGTTTTCCCTTTTAGCATAAGTTCAAGCGATGGCACTCAAAGGGCATGGTCAAGAGCCTTTAGAGAGAGGGGATAACCATTAGTAGGTTTGAAATACCGGTTGCAATTGACGAGGCTTATTTTAAGGAGTTTTACTATTTCTTGATAAGCCTCGAGGTTTGGACTTTCATTTTGGCTTCGAGATCCTTAATAGGAATTTTTATGCTTCTTGGTTTTATGTGTGGGAATCATGTATCATTACGTTTGTTGAAATTTGGCCAACTTTGTTAGTTGTTTTGGGATCGGTATGGCAATATTTCTCATTTCAATTTGTGGGACACCTTGATGGGTTGGTTTTGAGGTTTCTATGAGCAAGCCAAATGCCAAATCACCCCCAGCCGCTTGCTCTCCCCATTTATTTCTCTTATCCTTGGAGGGTAATCGTCGCTTTCTTTTATCCTTGGAGGGTAATTGAGGTTCTCTTTCCCTTGCTTGTTGATTGAGGTTTTTATTGCATGCTATTTGTACCATTCTCGGATATTATGCACACGAGCAATCACCTTCTCTCGTTAGGTAACCCTAGGGGTTACTACAATGTATTTGGTGATATTTTACATATTTGATTTGTGTATGATGATGTCATATAAAAGATATTTACCCTCTCCTAGTCGCTGGTCTAAATGTAATTAAATCTTATTTAAACGAGAATCATTTTTAATCTTATTTTCCCACCTTGTGATCCTATACGACGGTTGTGTGGATTTGGATCCTTAGGTTTGAGAGTTAATATCAAATATGTTGGGAGGAGAGCACCCTTCTCTTCTACATTTGGAGGTGCTCTGATTTGACAGAGTTGCTTAGATTTATGACTACAAACTCTTTTTGTTGATAATGTTGTAATTTATTCTAATTTGTGAGCAATCTTGTGTTGTTAGGGGCTTATGATGTGACATAGCATAGTAGTACTTTTCCATCAATTGAATATTTAGTTGTACCTCATTCTTTTATTCATATTATGTTATACCCTTATGTTGAGTTGGATTTGGAAGGACTTCATTTGTTGATATGGATCCAAATGGACATGTCACCATTTAATTTGTACTTGATTTTCCCAAGGGGTTATATATGGGTTGTGCATTTATTGTGGGGTTTAAAAGGGGGTTATTTAAATAACATGGACATTATTTTAGCCTAAATTTAGATTTGATAGTTTAAATATTCATTGGAATGTATTTAATGTAAATGTATCTTCTATTTTTCAAGAGGACTTGCATGTCATTTTTGAGAATTAATTCTAGACCAATAATTGTCCAATTCATTTTATGATAATTTTGTTGGTTAGAGAACGAACTATATGATTTAATAAATATTGGTCTCGTAGTTTTATTTATTGAATTAAAAATTAATAAATGTTGGCTTGAGAAGTGGGGTTTCTCAAGTTGTGTAGGGGCAGAGGGCTCGTGGGTTTGAACCTAAGGAAAGTTGCATGAGGGCCTAGGCCTCGCTTGTTTGAGTTCGGGTGAGGTAGTTTGAAAGGGGCTTGTGCTTAGAAATCCCATGTGAGTTTTTAAAAAGGGACCCGTGCCGAGTTAGAAAGCGGGATCCCCAAGCTTAGTGAGATTGGGTCGAGGCAATGCAAGAGGAAGCCTAAGGTCAAACCTTGGGTGGTTAGAAATAGAGTCGGGTGAAAATTATTTTGAGGGGGCCCAAGAAATAAATTGGTGGAAAACGTCCTAAACGAGGATTTAGGTGCGTTGTATGCATATGCGAAAGCATTATGAGAAGAGTAGTGCATATATATATGTATGTATGTATATGTATATTTACATAAAAGTATATTTATGTATGTATGCATATA